>CM055122.1:1101895751-1101925751 GCA_029206835.1 Rana muscosa | reverse complement strand
GTGGAAGGGGGGAAGGGGGAGAAAAAAAAAAAACAATTGCAGCTAAGCATTTTCTTGATCCACGTTCAATTTGTATTTAAATATCTAGCATTGTCATGAACTGGCTGGCTCATGCAAATAGAATTTAGAGTACTGCTAGTCCCTTCAGCTTGGCAAGATTGATTTTACAGTGCCTTCCATAAGTAGATTACCCGAGCAAAATGAAACATCTTGTGCTTTATCTAATGTGTTGCTTCAACAGCTCAACGAAACGTCAAACAGCATGAGAAAATGTTAATTCTTATTGCACTGTTATTGTAAACAACTTACCATAAACCTACATGTCTGCCTAAGATACTCAAGCGCATCTCAGAAAAAAAAAAAGGCACCTAAAATCACTGGTAATTTCAGCCATTTCCCTTTGCATTATAAAACCCGTTGGGGAATTGACCTTATCTCCGAAAATACTTGTTAATCTAGGAGAAAACCGCAGCACTCAAGTGACAAAATTATTTTACCATTGTAATATCAGATGTGTGTTGTCAGCGCCTGCGTACTAACCCCCAAAGCAAAGCCAGATCTAAGATGCTGCTGATGGATTGCTATGGGTTACTGCATCTCACATCCTATTTCATTTCTCCATGCTTCCATGTCTTGTTATACAGAAACAAAATAACTCTCAACAGGAAAGCACAACAACAAAATGACACAAGCAAACGGATTAGGGAGAATAATGTGCAAATTAGATGAGATTACTATTTCCCAGGTATTTTCCAAGTGTATAGAAGCCCCTTTATCTCATTTTGGAGAGGGGGGAGATTTATTAACGGTTTGCAAGAGCTCAATAATGTCCATTCCCCAAACAATTATCAAACCTGCCCCCAAGCATTTTCCGAACATACCCTTCCACATGAGCGCTAGGATTCCCAAATCTTCCATTTGTTTATTTAGTAGTCACATAGCTGGAGGAGCTGACGCCTTTTATTTTTTCTTTTCCTTTTTTTTTTTTCTGCTGTTCTGTTTTTATTTTTATTTTTCCTAGTTTTTTAATAGGTAAATGCTTTTTTTGTGCTGCTGTTCTCTTCGTTATTTTTATTTTTTTTTGCTGCTGTTCTGTTAATTTTTTTATTTATTTTTGTTATTCTGGATTTCTACTTTTTTTTTCTTTTTTTGCATTTTGTTTTATTTACTTTTATTGCCCTTTTCAACGGATAGATAAATAGATGTTTTGTTTTTTGCTGCTGTTCTGTTTATTTATTTTTTATTTTTGATATTCTGGATTTCTACTTTTTTTGCATTTTGTTTTGTTTACTTTTATTGCCCTTTTCAAAAGATAGATAAATAGATGTTTTGTTTTGTTTCGTTTTTTGCTGCTGTTCTGTTCATTTTTTTTTTGTTTTTTTGTTATGCTGGATTTTTTATTTATTTTTTACTTTTATTGCATAACAGATCGTTAGATAGATAAATGTTTGAAATATCAGAAATGATTCCTCTGCACTGAACCCACAGTTTTTATTGTACATGAGGGACGTTCTGCTGCTGTTTATTCTGATTATATTTATTTTTATTTATTTTTTGCTTTTTTTTTTGTTCATTTTTAACTCTAGGACATCGGAAACTGCTCTCTCTCTCTCTCATATAAAAACACATGTATATGTATATATATATATATATATATATATATATATATATATATATATTAGGTAGTTTGATAGATAGAAAGACAGATAGATAAAAATAAGGATGATTCCCCTGCACTGAAAGCCTTTCCATTACTTCATTCTTACTCTAGGAAACTCTCTCTCTCCCTCTTTCTCTCTCTCTCTCTCATATATATATATATATATATATATATATATATATATATATATTAGATAGATCGATAGATAGAAAGACAGATAGATACAAATAAGGATGATTCCCCTGCACTGAAAGCCTTTCCATTACTTCATTCTTACTCTAGGAAACTCTCTCTCTCTCTCTCTCTCTCTCTCTCCTAGATAGATAGATAGCTAGATAGATAGACATATACTTGAACTATTACTCTATTAATGATTTCCCTGCACTGAAAGTACGTTTTTATTATTGTATCATACATGAAGGAAACTTTGTTTTTGCTGCTGTTTATACTGTGGTTATTCTGGATTTTGTATTTATTTTTTGCTTTGGCTGCTCTTTTTACTTTATTTGTTTTTTTATTTAAATAAATGTTATTCTTCTAGGAAACGAAATTAGTATTATATATATATATATATATATATATATATATACACACACACAGCTTTAACTATCAGAATGATTCCCCTGCACTGAACTCCGAGTTGAAAGTAAGTTTTTATTATACTTGAGGGAAACACAGGGTTCAGCTGCTTATTGCGAGGAGCAATTGTCAAGGGAGAGTTAAACTCAATTACTGTAACCATACTGAATAAAAAATACTGCCAAGGAAAAAAATACGCCTGGGTAAAGACAGCACTGAATAAAAAAAAAAAAAAAAAAAAAAATCGACATAAAGCGTATCAAATATTTATTTACCTGGTCAACAAAAGACTATAATACATTGGTAAGCTTGGTCAGCCTCATCTCATATAACTCAGCACAATACAATCTCTTGTGCTCCCACCATAGACAGCGAGGGGGGCTGATTTACTAAGGATTTACTGATTCGGAATCGCCAGGAACAGCACAACCTCTATGTGAATAATAAACCTTTGGTAAATCAGCCGCTAAAATACTTGTGGTTCCAAAACATGTGCATTCTATTTATTGAAAACAACCCAATGGGGCGATTTACTAAGGTTTACCAGGTTTACAAGGAGCTAATTCCCCAACTGGAGGATTTGGACGAATGGATTGCTAATCTGGCAAATTTTAGTAAATCGCCCTCCATGTACTATTGCTTACAAATCGATTGAGGTGAAGAACTTTTTTTTTTTTAAAGCTTACAACAAATAAGGAATTTCATACCCATTCTCATTAGCCAGTGTCCGAAAATGTTTTTTGTTTTTTTACCAGAAAATGAAAGACTTTTTGTAATACTAAACGTATATAAAAATCCATTTTATTTTTTTATTTGTATTTGTTCTGCTGCTTCATCGTTGTCTTAACATGCTACAACAGGGCTAGAAAATGAGGAATTCCCCCTACAAACCCAAAGTCCTGTCTTTTTTTTTTTTTTCTTCTTCTTCTTTTTTTTTTAAACAAGTACCAATAGCCACATGAATTAAAGGGAAATTGAAAAAAAATAAAACCCACTAAACAATAGGTAAACGAGATCACCAGATAAATAAAAAAGTTTTTTTTTTTTTATCTTTTAACAGATGCACCATATTTACAATCCCCATTAAATTACACATAAATAAATATATACATAAACACTGATTCCCTTATAATAGTGACTGTGATCTCTGTCCAGACAAAAAAAAAAAACAAATGCAAAAAGTTCAGGGTACCTTTTAAGAGGGGTAATGGAGGGGGAGGGGGGGCAACTTGAAGACATGACATGGAACTGCAATTTTTTGTGTTCAAGTTTATTCACAATACTGATAAATGTCATCCTCAGCCTTGGCTACAACCTGAACTGGAGAGAACCCGGTGACTTTTAGTCCAATGACTCTCATAGATAGATAGATAGCAAGAACTGGTTGCTTTAAAAAAAAAAAAAAAAAAGGATTCTTAGAAAAAGTTCGAACACTAACGACACAACTTTCTTTCCTGGCTTCATCGTCAGCCTGTCCTGGTCATAATCCAAATAAAAATGGATTCGGCGTCAGAGAAGGATGGGCAAGGAGGCAGTGCAGCCTTGTAACTCCAGAGGAGGGATGGCACCCAATTGTCTGTGCCCCAGTGGGCACCTGGCCAACACTAGAGGGCGGTGCTGAGCAGGTAGGTAGGACTGGCAGAGGGAGGTGGGTCACTTTCTGTGCTTTTCATCTTTGTCTCCTTTGCTGCTGTCTGTGTGGCTGTTGTTGTTGTTGAGGTACATTTTGTCCATTGCTTTTAGAGCCTCAGTGAGATAATTCTGCAGGGCTGTGACAGCCGCACACACAGCTGGGCTGCCAAATCCATGAGAGATGAGGTTGAAGTGTGTCAGGCAGCTTTGGATTCCTGGCTCCAGTATTGGACTTGGCCTAGAATTACCCAAGGGGGATCTGTCTTGCGACAATAAATCTGTGAATTCTTTACAAATCTGCCTGTAGACCAAAAAAAGAAAAAGAGAGAGAGAGAGAGATCAGCTGATATATTCCTTAGAGGTGGCTACAAGTCACACTTCCATGGCCCATTAATCAAAGAGCATTAAAGAAATGGCAAGAAATCAAAGCTACCAATGAGAAGGCTGCTTTCACTTGTTCTGTCAACACTGAGCAGGTAAATGTTGGCATTTGATTGGTTTAGGGATCAATTTCACAAGGCGCAGAGCCATACTCCCATAGGTGTGCACAGCCTATTGCATTAGGATGTGCACCCCAAATGTATTAAAACATGGACAGAGTTAGTAGGACAGTGGATGGTATCAGTAGAGCAGTGGACTTGTCTGTAGGGCAGAGGTTGGTGTCAGTATGACAGTGGAGGGTGTCAGTAGTGTTTATTTTTATTATTTTATTTTTTACAATATTTTTTTAGGAGCCCTGTTGGGGAGGTTTGGTGAAATATCAGCATAGGGAATCTGCGCCCCAGGCACACCCTCTGTGCACCCCTTTGCATACTCCATACCCCCCCCCCCCCAAGCACACACACACACACACACCCCTGCAGAAAAGCAACCCCTCAGGGCTGTACACATGCCATGGGCGCAATATTTTGCAAACATTAAATGGGATGTTAATATGCGCCACAACTGCCTGCAACCGCGTGCAATGCATATGATTGTGCCGATGCATGCATTTGATAGTGGTGAAGCAGATCTGCATTTTGGGGGTTAACACAGATGGTGAGGAGGCGACATATCACCTCCTCTATCACCTTTCAAACGCTCTCCGAAAAGCAATCCACCATGGATCGCTTTTCAGAGGGGTGACACTAAGCAACATGTGTGAACGAGTCATTAAAGCTAATTCATACCAGCAGCTGGGGTGGGATCACTGCAGTGCTGATGCACTGATTATTATTACTAATCAGGATTTATACAGTGCCAACAGTTTGCGCAGAGCTTTACTACGATAGGGCAAACAGTACAGTTATAATACAATGCAATACAGGAGGAATCAGAGGGCCCTCAGCACATCGTACCATTCACTTATTTTTTAATTAATTTTATTGAAATGTCACAGAGACATTTCATTATAGTAGAAGGCAAGGAAAACCCAAACTAAGCTTACATCTACTCCCACCCCCATTCTAAGCCTATTCTAAAGTCACTATGTTACTGGTCATATGATTAGCTGTCAGCGGATGCTTCAGTGTAAAAAAGGCACAGCCGACAACGGAGGCCCCATAGTAAGCCTATGGGTGACGTCATCACGCAGGCTGCACAGCGATCTCACCTCTACACTGACACCGGTTTATCAGTTTTGGGGAAATCATGTCACCAGACCGAAGCGGCTTCAGAACAAGAAATTAGGCATCTTTTAGGGTAGAATGAATAGGCTTAAAATGAGTGTGGGAGTAGATTTTAGTTTAGTCAGGGTTTCAATTGCCTTCCACTTTAAATTCAATTGCTTACTGCACGGTGCGAGGTGGTGGATTGCCTCGCACTGCGCTGCTCTGGAAAAAAAGTACTGTACGCACATCGCACGCACACCCACACCGCCCGCACACCACCGAAACACCAGGCACACCGTACACCATGTGGTGGAACTGTGCTGGAATTGCTGTCCAATGCAGTCCCACCCTTACCTGGTGTGAATGAACCCTCATAGTGTAGTTCCACTTTAGCAGCCAAATTGGGATAAC
Source organism: Rana muscosa (assembly GCA_029206835.1). Lineage (NCBI taxonomy): Eukaryota > Metazoa > Chordata > Amphibia > Anura > Ranidae > Rana > Rana muscosa. The sequence goes on along the minus strand of CM055122.1, from coordinate 1,101,919,880 downwards.
ATCTACTTTATATTTGTTACAGATCCCCATTCACATCGCAAATAAGGTAGCACTTTCACTTGAAAGGGCTGCCATATGCGCGACAAACACGCCAAAGAAGCTCATATGCCAAATTTGGGGTGTTTTTTGGCGATGCATGTTTTGCCACAATTTTTTAACGCATTTTGTCACGTGACAAACGCAGCATAAAACTCCCCACGTTTGGGGTGCCATTAAAAAATAATAGAACCGCAAGCACATTGCACGTTTTGGTGCATTTCTGTAAATGCGGGTAGAAATGTGCGATTTTGCTTGCGTTTGCCAAAGACGTAGACATGCATTTTGTCATGCGACAAAGAAATATACAAAGAAGCCAAAAGGTCCACTAAAAAATGCCCAATGCTCAACAAACAAAAAGGCTCTGGGGCTACTTTGGGGCGTTTGTTGCATGTAGAGCAACGCGCTCTCTAGGTGCAACGTGCGTTAACGCTTGAAAACGCGCACAAACTATGAGCAGGTTCAGCTACACTCGGGTATGAATGGGGCCTAAAGGAGAATTGCTTGTTATTTATGAAATCAGTTCTCTTTTTCCTACATTGCAGGTTAGAGAATGAAAGAGAGAACTTGATTGGCCGCTTTGGGGAACCCTTGCTGTTTTTCTTTCAGCTAGATTTAAACAGGGATGCCAGGTTCAGCAGTGACCAATCTATGACAGACAAGAAAGGTGACGTGTATGGCAATTTACATTACAGTCTACACATCTGATCCCCTCCAGTTGTATAAACTCTACAAGCACAATAAAGAGGACTGCTGCGTTCCTCACAGTCTGCTTGGAAAGCCTCTGGGAGAAAAACTAACCTATTGACATGGATAAGGACTTTCGGGACTTAAGCTAATAGTTCTTGTGGCAAAAATAGTGAGAACAAAATGCAGAGCATATGTAAAAAATATTCCGCTGGTTGCTTCCATTCCTGGCTAGGGAGAAGTCTCTGGCTAGGAAATAGCTTGTTATTAATATAAAGCAGATGTTCAGAACCTGTGGCACTTTATCTGCTCCACAACTACAAATCCCAGCCATGTCCCATCAGTCAGGGGAGCTAGAAAAACACAGATCAGCAATAATGATAGAAAGAGGGCTGGGATGAGACTGGAGCTGCTGCTTTATTGTACATAGCCACCAATTAGATCCAATGCTGGCCACACACTGTACAATCTGATTGTTCAAGGTATTTACTGTATCTGTAGTATAGGCCCCTACCCAATGACTGGATTGTTTAGGAAGGTTCTCACACTACATAGTTGCTGGTAAATCGAAAGCTAATCATACACTATACAATCTGTACAATCTCTCTACAATCTCCAAAACAATGTAATTTGAGAAAAAAACCTAAAAAATCCTCCCATTCAATACTCCCATTGTTGATGGGAGATCCAACGAAGATTGTACAATCAGATGGCATAGTATATGCAGGGCCGTCTTTAACACAGGGCAAAAGGGGCAGCTGCTCCGGGCCCAGTCATTGTTATGGTGCCCAAATCAGCTGCCCCTTAAACCCGCACTGCCTGCAAATAGTGGATTTGGGAGGGCCCAAGAAAATGTTTGCCCAGGGTCCAATCAATATTAAAGATGGCCCTGGCAGGGCTGTCTTTAACACAGGGCAAAAGGGGCAGCTGCCCCGGGCCCAGTCATTGTTGTGGTGCCCAAATCAGCTGCCCCTTAAACCCGCACTGTCTGCAAATAGTGGATTTGGGAGGGCCCAAGAAAATGTTTGCCCAGGGTCCAATCAGTATTAAAGATGGCCCTGGCAGGGCTGTCTTTAACACAGGGCAAAAGGGGCAGCTGCCCCGGGCCCAGTCATTGTTGTGGTGTCCAAATCAGCTGCCCCTTAAACCCGCACTGCCTGTAAATAGTGGATTTGGGAGGGCCCAAGAAAATGTTTGCCCGGGGTCCAATCAATATTAACGATGGCCCTGAGTGTATGGTCAGCTTTAAGAAGATTGTACAATCAGGCTGTAAGATATGTGGCCATCTTTAGTTATTCTCATCCTTAATTTTTCTTTGCCCCATTTTAATAAACCACCCCAAAAAAAAAAGCAATGTAATGCATTTCAGTAAGCTGAATCCCATTTTAACAGGTTCTCATGACCCGGTAACTGTTACGATTTGCTATCTCTCTTAGACGCCTTTCCTCCTGGCAGCAGCGTTTTGTCAGAAAAAACGATCGACACTTGTAAATGTAACGCGTTTAGGTGCGTCAAATGCTTGTGCATTCATTCATTTAATTGGCCAGAATAAATTATTATTATGGATAATTAAAATATTGAACGCTCAGGCGCTAAAGGTTAATGCGCTTTTAGATGTGTTTACACATGCCGAACATTTTTTCTTTCAAAACGCCACTGCTCCTGGACACACTGGCTGCGCGTTATTTTTTCTGCTTCTTAACGCCACTACCTCTAAACACCTATGTGCACATGGACACAAAGGGGTTGATTTACTAAGGACAAATAGACTATGCACTTGCTCCAGAGCTTAGTAAATGAGGAAAAACTTCACTTTGCAAACAATACCCAATCTCTTACAAGGAAAAAATAATAATTTTTGCTTGCACGTGATTGGATGATGAAGGTCAGCAGAGCTTCTGCTCATTTACTAAGCTCTGAAGCAACTGCTCTTGAAGAGTGCAACTGCACTTTGAAAACTGCATAGTCTGTTTGCCTTTAGTAAATCAACCCAATAGGTTAACATGCAGGGGCATATAGAGGGAGAAAAAAAAAAACGCCAGGTGCCCCTAACAGCTACGATAAAAACATGAAGCCTAACATTTTCTAAAATCTTAACACAGACCAATCACAGCACAAGCCACATCATCACCCACCTTTAAATGAACGCATTGGAACTCTATCACTAAATATATTTATTAAAGCTATCCATGTAAAACGGGGTAATTGGCAGCTGGGATAGCAATATTTAGATATACTTTGATAAAGCATTACATTTCTGGGTAATTAGATAAGTATTTCAACGAGGTTCTTAATCCTTTTCATGTTGGAAGCAATTTACTTCTTGCAAATGATTAACTCGAGATCCTGAAAATGTTCATTAAATTGTTTTCAGTTTAGGACAAGGGTGGGCAAACTTCAGCACTCCAGCTGGTGCTAATGCTCGCAGGCAAAAGACCTTGCTGAGTGTTCTGGGCAACAGATGACAGCCTGGGGCTCTCTATTTCTGTTGTTGATGAACTACAAGTCCAATCAGCTCTGTTCCCCATAGCACAGACATACAATGCCTTATAAAGGCTTATCTAATAGGTCAGATCAAAATGACTAGCAGCAATCTGCAAAAACTCATACCAACCAATCAGACATCTGCTACCTATGCTCAGGTCAGTACAGAGATAGGTTCTAAACTATTGGTTACTGAATCTGAAGCTGATCATCCACATTACAAACTGTCTGTACAATTTCCCTTAAGCTGGACACACACATTACAATCTGATTGTACAATTTCCTTTAGATCCACCAAGCAGTATTAATGCAAGCCTGTCTGATTGGTTATGAATTGATTTTAATAGCTTAGGTAGGTACTCTTTTTACATAGTTTTGGTAGATCTAAACAGAAACTGTATGGTCAGATTATAACATATATGGTGACTGTTATATCTACCAATGTGTGTATAGAGGAAGGGTCTGCCTTACTGGTTTTAAATTGATTGGATAGCTTAGGTAGGTACACCTTTTACATAGTTTTGGTAAATCTAAAGTTGATTATACAGAAATAGTCTGGTCAGATTATAACATGCACGGTGACCCTTAGATCTACCAATAAACAGGGCCGTCTTTAACACAGGGCAAAAGGGGCAGCTGCCCCTGGCCCAGTCATTGTTGTGGGGCCCAAAACAGCTGCCTCTTGAGCCCTGCACTGCCCCCAAATAGTTGATAAGTTGATTCCAAGAATATGTTTGCCCAGGGTCCAATCAATATAAAGATGGCCCTGCCAAAAAGTATTTACACCTCCGATCTTTTTGAGATGGGAATGAAGGACACCTATTAGCATAAGTATGTAGGCATAGGACACACACCCTGCCACGCCCCCTTTTTTACCACTACTATGGCTATTGAATTTTACAATTGCAACAATTCAGAAATTGGATGGCAGGCTTAGAACTCGAAAACAATTTTTGAAGGATAAATAGTGCAATTTATATACAACTATTTAGATCAGACCAAAATGAGGGACAGATGAGAAGGAAGGAGGGACAGAGATACGTTGTTCCAAATCAGGGACAGTCCCTCGAAATCAGGGACAGTTGGGAGCTATGAGTATGTAGTGAAAGGGCCTGCCTGATTGGACATAAATTGATTGCATAGATCAAGTAGGCCTTATAAATACATCGTTTTGGTAGATCTGAAATTGATTATACAGCGATTGTATGGTCCTATTGTAACATAGTTAGTAAGGTTGAATAAAGACACCGGTCCATCCAACAAGTATGGTGCCCTTTACACAAGGTCATAGACCACATAAAATATTCCCAGTACTATAGCTTTAATCCTCCCAGTACCCCAGCACATAGTAACATCAGTCGAAGAATAAAATCAGACCTACTTTGTGGCTAGTAGCATGTTTTTCCTGGTCACTTGCTCATTTGGGTCAGAGTGTTGCCGGTTGACATACTCAGCTACAGCTTTGGCAGGAAATTCTGTTTCACAGACATACCCAAAATCTCGGGCTAGATGCACAGCTTCACCTTCAGGGAAAAGAGAGATCTATATATTTAATCAGGACACTGGAAACATTAACATGTACAGGTGATGAGACATCACAACATGGAACATATATATATATAAAAGTAGGCAGGTAGAAAAGATGTTCATACATAAAACAGTTTACCAACAATAATACCAATAACGTACACACAAGGCTCAATTCACCAAGCCAGGCTGACCTTACACTATACAATCAGATTGTACAATCTCTGTACAATCTTCTTTAGATTTATCAGAACTATGGGGTTGATTAAAGCCTCATACACACTACTATTTTTTTGCTTGTTTAACCCAGTGGATTGAACAGAAAAAAAACTGACAGCTCAGGTCAGTTCTGCTCCGCTGTATCCAATGCTAGTACAGCGATTTCCCCCATTGTTCTATTGTGTTCTGGTCAGTTCCGCTCCGCTGTATCCAATGCTAGTACAGCAATTTCCCCCATTGTTCTTATGTGTTCTGGTCAGTTCCGCTCCGCTGTATCCAATGCTAGTACAGCGATTTCCCCCATTGTTCTATTGTGTTCAGACAGCGGGACGCACCCCCCCTGCCAAAACACATCGGTCAGCTGATCAGGAGTCGGTCAACACGCCTCTTTCGATCATGACCCTTTGACAGAAGCTGGCTGAGCGGCTTCTGTCAGACCGGCTGTCACACAAACAGGCCAAATGTCGGCCGGTTTCTATTGAGCCGGCTGATATCGCCCGACATTGAGACTGTGGGGTTGATTTACTAACGGAAAATCCACTTTGCACTTGAAAGTGCACTGAAAGTGCACATGGAAGTGCAGATGCTGTACATCTGAGGGGGACATGCAAGGAAAATAAAAAACAGCATTTTAGCTTGCACATGATTGGATGATAAAATCAGCAGAGCTTCCCCTAATTTCAGAGCTTCCCCTCAGATTTACAGCGATCTACAGCGACTGCACTTCTATGTGCACTTTCAAGTGCAAAGTAGGCTTTACTAAAGGCAAATGTACACTTTGCAAGTGCAGTTACTCCAGAGCTTAGTAAATGAGCTAAAGTATCACAAAGAATACCCAAAATAAAATAAATAAAACAACATTTTTGCTTGCACATGATTGGATGATGGAAGTCAGCAGAGCTTCCCCTCATTTACTAAGCTGTTAAGCAACTGTACCTGCAGAGTGCAACTGAACTTGCAATGTGCACAGTCTATTTGCCTTTAGTAAATCAATCCCTATGTTAAAAACATTCCATTTAATTAATATCAAATCAAGCAGGCCCTTGTCCTACATAGCTGATAGTAGATCTACTATACAATCGGACTGTATCATTTATGGTCAACCTAACATACAGGATAACAATATTTATTTCAAAAATAAAATAAATAAATGACAGCTATGTTTCTGAAGAGTGAAGTAAGATTTGAAATTAGAATCACATGGCTAAAATAAAAATCTAAAAATCCTTATGTTAAAGCTTAGTGAACTGAGCAAGTTATTAATTTTATCAAGAAAAACTCAGGATAAGGATATTTATTTTACAAAAGTGACAGCTACGTTCAGATGGGTGCAGCGAGATTTGAAAATTGGAGTCATATGGCGAAAATAAAGATCTTTATCCTTATGTTAAAGCTTATAATGATATCAGTATAATTCATTTTAGCTAACATCATCAATCTTACCCAATCATTTCATCTATGAAATGAATCTTATCAATATTCTCATCAATAAGGGTAACTTTAATATACTATCCTTCCCTAATAATATCATCTATATAGATAATCAGATGAAATCTAAAGGACAGGTAATGTAAACTTGTGAAATATTTACATGTTACAGCTGAATTGATGTTATCATGTAATAGTGGCTGGGCCCCCATGAAGACATAAGGAAGACTTTGCCATGTGGTCTACCCTGTGATGACCGACTCGGCTGTAATGTTTTAATGAAACAAATGTGTACATTAAAAGTCTCTATTCCACAAGCGGCCCAGGACAAGGAAGTCAAAAGCTTCCCAACACTGACATTCTTTAACTCCACCGTTTACAATGAATGATCTTTTTTTATATATCCTGAACGATTAGCTAGGAGAGATTTGGGGTCAGTGCACGCAGTCTGTCTGTTTTGTTGATTTTCAAATCTTTTGGTTTTAATTTCCTGAAGCAGTTGGATTTTACTGCAGGGTTTCCTGCCATTAGCTGCACTCCGGAAAAACGCATGCGCCAATTAGTGCTTCAAAGCACAAGGCGGCCAAGCTTGTTTCCAGGAAGATGGAGCAGATCATCAGACACTGGCTCCTCACTTCAGGACACCAGACACACCGCTCACATCACACACACACACACACCATATAAGCTGCACAGGGCACCTGGAAATACACTGTGACAATGTAACACACCATTGTGCCATAAATAGTGGGATTACTGTAAGTGAGAATATTAGGGGAAAGTGATGGGAGAGAATAGAGAAGAAAACTGGTACACACACACATGCCATATTATATAGACCATAGCAATATATGAAAATACACTGTATACTGCATTGTACAATTGTGCCATAAATAGTATGTACATTATTATAGCACATACAGTATTATATGTAATTAGGATATGGAGATGGGAGAGAATTGTAGAGAAAACTAGTTTATACACACGCACACACACTATAAAGGCAAGGCCCGAACAGTATATGTACAGGGCACATGGAAATACAAGGACTATAGCAGTACAGGGCACATGGAAATACAAGGACTATAGCAGTACAGGGCCCATGGAAATACAAGGACTATAGCAGTACAGGGCCCATGGAAATACAAGGACTATAGCAGTACGGGGCACATGAAAATACAAGGACCATAGCATTACAGGGCACATGGAAATACAAGGACCATAGCAGTATAGGGCCCATGGAAATACAGGGACCATAGCAGTATGGGGCACATGGAAATACAAGGACCATAGCAGTACAGGGACCATGGAAATACAAGGACCATAGCAGTATAGGGCCCATGGAAATACAGGGACCATAGCAGTATGGGGCACATGGAGATACAAGGACCATAGCAGTACAGGGCCCATGGAAATACAAGGACCATAGCAGTACAGGGCCCATGGAAATACAAGGACTATAGCAGTACAGGGCCCATGGAAATACAAGGACTATAGCAGTACAGGGCCCATGGAAATACAAGGACCATAGCAGTACAGGGACCATGGAAATACAAGGACCATAGCAGTATAGGGCCCATGGAAATACAGGGACCATAGCAGTATGGGGCACATGGAAATACAAGGACCATAGCAGTACAGGGCCCATGGAAATACAAGGACCATAGCAGTACAGGGCCCATGGAAATACAAGGACTATACAGTACAGGGCCCATGGAAATACAAGGACTATAGCAGTACGGGGCACATGGAAATACAAGGACCATAGCAGTACAGGGCATATGGATATACAAGGACTATAGCAGTATAGCGCACATGGAAATACAAGGACCATAGCAGTATAGCGCACATGGAAATACAAGGACCATAGCAGTACAGGGCACATGGAAATACAAGGACCATAGCAGTACTGGGCACATGGAAATACAAGGACCATAGCAGTAAAGGGCACATGGAAATACAAGGACCATAGCAGTATAGCGCACATGGAAATACAAGGATCATAGCAGTACAGGGCACATGGAAATACAAGAACCATAGCAGTACGGACACATTGAAATACAAGGACCAAAGCAGTACAGGGCACATGGAAATACAAGGATCATAGCAGTACAGGACACATGGAAATACAAGAACCATAGCAGTATAGCGCACATGGAAATACAAGGACCATAGCAGTATGGGGCACATGGAAATACAAGGACCATAGCAGTATGGGGCACATTGAAATACAAGGACCAAAGCAGTACGGGGCACATGGAAATAGAAGAACCATAGCAGTACGGGGCACATGGAAATACAAGAACCATAGCAGTACGGGGCACATGGAAATACAAGAACCATAGCAGTACGGGGCACATGGAAATACAAGGACCATAGCAGTACAGGGCACATGGAAATACAAGGACCATAGCAGTACTGGGCACATGGAAATACAAGGACCATAGCAGTATGGGGCACATGGAAATACAAGGACCATAGCAGTATGGGGCACATGGAAATACAAGGACCATAGCAGTATGGGGCACATTGAAATACAAGGACCAAAGCAGTACGGGACACATGGAAATACAAGAACCATAGCAGTACGGGGCACATGAATATACAAGGACTATAGTAGTATAGCCCACATGGAAATACAAGGACCATAGAAGTATAGCGCACATGGAAATATAAGAACCATAGCAGTACGGGGCACATGGATATACAAGGACTATAGTAGTATAGCGCACATGGAAAAACAAGGACCATAGAAGTATAGCGCACATGGAAATACAAGGACCATAGAAGTATAGCGCACATGGAAATACAAGGACCATAGAAGTATAGCGCACATGGAAATACAAGGACCATAGAAGTATAGCGCACATGGAAATACAAGGAACATAGCAGTACTATATTAGGCAGCATACAATCATGCCATAAACAGTATGTACAGTGTTACAGTATGTATCATATTACTTGGAAGTGTAAGAAATAGGTTATGGGGGTTTATTTACTAAGGCTGGAGAATGAAAAATCAGGCTCACTTCTGCATAGAAACCAATCAGCTTCTAACTTCAGCTTGTTCAATTAAGCATTGACAATAAAACCTGGAAGCTGATTGGTTTCTATGCAGAAGTCAGCCTGATTTTGCCCTCTCCAGCTTTAGTAAACTAAACCCCATTGTGGTGGGTGAGAATAGAAGAGAATACTGGTACACAAACACACACCATATACTGTAAGAAGGGCCAAATTATTATAAACAGTATGTTCAGTAGTATGTACAGTATTACATGTAAGTGTAAGAGTTAAGATATGGTGATGGGAGAGAAAAGTAGAGAAAACTAGTACAGAAATGCACACGTACACTATATAGGCAGGGATAAAACAATACACCTGCAAATGCAAATATATAATGCAAGATACAGTCATGCCATAAACAGTCTGTATGTGCAGTATTACATGTAAGTGTAATAATTAGGATATACTCTTGGGCGAGAATAGTAGAGAAATCTATTATACACAACACACACATTATATATAAGCAGGGCCATAACACTATAGCTGAAAATACAATGTATAATGCAGTGTACTGTAATGCCATAAACAGTCTGTACAGTATTACATGTAAGTGTAAGAATTAGGATATGGTGATGGGAGAGAATAGTAGAGAAAACTAGAACACACACACACTATGGGGTCAGAGCCATAACAGTACACCTTATAATATAATATATAATGCAGCATACAATCATGCCATACACGGTCTGTGCAGTATTACGTGGAAATGTAAGAATTGGGATCTGGTGATGGGAGAGAATATTAGAGAAAACTAGAACACACGCACACACTATATGGGCAGGGCCATAACAGTACACCTTATAATATAATATATAATGCAGCATACAATCATGCCATACACGGTCTGTACAGTATTATGTGGAAATGTAAGAATTGGAATCTGGTGATGGGAGAGAATAGTAGAGAAAACTAAAACACACATACACACAGACACACACACTATATGGGCAGGGCTATAACAGTACACCTTATATTATAATATATAATGCAGCATACAATCATGCCATACACGGTCTGTGCAGTATTATGTGGAAATGTAAGAATTAGGATATGGTGATGGGAGAGAATATTAGAGAAAACTAGAACACACACACACACACACTGTATGGGCAGGGCTATAACAGTACACCTTATAATATAATATATAATGCAGCATACAATCATGTCATGCACGGTCTGTACAGTATTATGTGGAAATGTAAGAATTAGGATATGGTGATGGGAGAGAATAGTAGAGAAAACTAGTACACACATACACACAGACACACACACTATATGGGCAGGGCCATAACAGTACACCTTATAATATAATATATAATGCAGCAGACAATCATGCCATACACGGTCTGTACAGTATTATGTGGAAATGTAAGAATTGGGATATGGTGATGGGAGAGAATAGTAGAGAAAACTAGAACACACATACACACAGACACACACACTATATGGGCAGGGCTATAACAGTACACCTTATATTATAATATATAATGCAGCATACAATCATGCCATACACGGTCTGTGCAGTATTATGTGGAAATGTAAGAATTAGGATATGGTGATGGGAGAGAATATTAGAGAAAACTAGAACACACACACACACACACTGTATGGGCAGGGCTATAACAGTACACCTTATAATATAATATATAATGCAGCATACAATCATGTCATGCACGGTCTGTACAGTATTATGTGGAAATGTAAGAATTAGGATATGGTGATGGGAGAGAATAGTAGAGAAAACTAGTACACACATACACACAGACACACACACTATATGGGCAGGGCCATAACAGTACACCTTATAATATAATATATAATGCAGCAGACAATCATGCCATACACGGTCTGTACAGTATTATGTGGAAATGTAAGAATTGGGATATGGTGATGGGAGAGAATAGTAGAGAAAACTAGAACACACATACACACAGACACACACACTATATGGGCAGGGCTATAACAGTACACCTTATATTATAATATATAATGCAGCATACAATCATGCCATACACGGTCTGTGCAGTATTATGTGGAAATGTAAGAATTAGGATATGGTGATGGGAGAGAATATTAGAGAAAACTAGAACACACACACACACACTGTATGGGCAGGGCTATAACAGTACACCTTATAATATAATATATAATGCAGCAGACAATCATACCATACACGGTCTGTACATTATTATGTGGAAATGTTATAATTAGGATATGGTGATGGGAGAGAATAGTAGAGAAAACTAGAACACACACACACACAGACACACACTATATGGGCAGGGCCATAACAGTACACCTTATAATATAATATATAATGCAGCAGACAATCATGCCATACACGGTCTGTACAGTATTATGTGGAAATGTTATAATTAGGATATGGTGATGGGAGAGAATAGTAGAGAAAACTAGTACACACATACACACACACACACGCGCGCGCGTACTATATGGGCATGGTATACTTTATAATACACTATATAAGGCAGCATATCATTGTAAACAGTGCGATTACTTAGGTGTAAGAATTAAGATATTGGGATGGGGAGAATAGTACACAAAAGTAGGACACACTCTACCTAATCAGGACCATGACAGTACAGGGCACCTGGGAATAAACTATACAATGTAGGACACAACTGTTCCACAAATCGCAGAATTAGAATATGGTGATAGGGGAGAATACCTGAGAAAACAGGTACAAATACTGTAATTATACACTCAGGCAAAGGTTTGGAATCTGATTGATGCAAAGTGTAATGTATATAAAGTTATATAACTTTAAGTTGTAGCTCAATATTTATGACCTGACTTTAAGGACTCATGCACATGCACTGCGTTCAGATCCATCACAAAAATTGAAAACCTTGCGTCTGAGGACATGCGTTTTATGCCCTTACACATGAAAAACCTTGGCCATAGGATCAGTAAAAGTCCTACAGCCGTCTGCATGTTCATTGTTGAAAACTGGACACAAAACTGCATTTACTTCAGTCTTGTGCAAATCAAATATTTTTATTTTTTATTTTGCTGGTCTGGATTGGGTATTTAAAGAAGAACTGCTTACATAATTTTTAATAAAAACTTCTTTGCCATTTTGAAGCTTCCCTCCAACCACTTTGCATATTATTTTATATATACTGTGACTCTGTACTTGCCAAATGTGCTGCAGAAATCTCCCTCCACTGAGTCTGGCTGCATCCACTTTAACTGTGGGCAGCTGAAGCTGCTGCCTGTTCACTTCCTGGATTTACACAGACACACAGAGGCACACCTCCAGCTCCGCAGCTCTCAATGGTCCTCTTATGACTCATCCCCCCCTCCCTTCCTGGCGCACACTCTCACAAGAGTGAAAGAGAGAGCTGTGAATGATGTCATAAGTCTAGGCTAATGACCAGACAAAAAACAGGAAGTGGGCTGTATAAGGTATTTATTGGCAGAAAAAAAATGTTTTACCATCCAAAGTTAAAACAACAAGGGCAGAGGATTTAATAGATGGAAAGTTGAAAAAATGACTAAAGGTCCGCTTTAAGCTGAATATAGTATCAATTTGTTTGCTAAGTGTACCTTAAGCCTCGTACACACGGTCGGACTTCCATCAGACTTTTCCGTGGTTTTTTGTCCGAATGAAGTTGGTCGGGAACACCCATAGCATACACACGCTCGGACTTTTCTGCAAACTTTCCCAAAACTTTTGGCAACATCACGTGGTTTTTCTGCTCTTTACCGCCACCCTTTGGTCAACCTCTGCTATTGTTGGTTGATTTTAACATTAGTTGTTTAGTCCATCGGACAAAAGTCCGATGGTTTCCTGTACACACGGTCGGACTTTGCTCCATATCGGACTTTTGTTGGGCAAACGTTTGTCCGTTTGCAGACCCAACTTTTGTCCGATGAAAACAAGAAAGAAGCAAAAAAAGTTTGTCCGATGGAGCGTACACACGGTCGGATTGTTGGTCCAACTTGCTCAAAATGAAGTTTGTTTGGGCAAAAGTCCGACCGTGTGTACGGGGCTTTAGATTGTAAGCTCCTTGAGGACAGGGACTGATGTCAATGTACAAGAAGTAAAGAACTGTGTAAACTGCTGATGCTATACAAATGTCTGCAATAATGATAATAATAAGTGACCATTGAGTTTGCTAAGTGTACCTTTAGATTGTAAGCTCCTTGAGGACAGGGACTGATGTCAATGTACAAGAAGTAAAGAACTGTGTAAACTGCTGATGCTATACAAATGTCTGCAATAATGATAATAATAAGTGACCATTGAGTTTTCTAAGTGTACCTTTAGATTGTAAGCTCCTTGAGGACAGGGACTGATGTTAATGTACAAGAAGTAAAGAACTGTGTAAACTGCTGATGCTATACAAATGTCTGCAATAATGATAATAATAAGTGACCATTGAGTTTGCTAAGTGTACCTTTAGATTGTAAGCTCCTTGAGGACAGGGACTGATGTCAATGTACAAGAAGTAAAGAACTGTGTAAACTGCTGATGCTATACAAATGTCTGCAATAATGATAATAATAAGTGACCATTGAGTTTGCTAAGTGTACCTTTAGATTGTAAGCTCCTTGAGGACAGGGACTGATGTCAATGTACAAGAAGTAAAGAACTGTGTAAACTGCTGATGCTATACAAATGTCTGCAATAATGATAATAATAAGTGACCATTGAGTTTTCTAAGTGTACCTTTAGATTGTAAGCTCCTTGAGGACAGGGACTGATGTCAATGTACAAGAAGTAAAGAACTGTGTAAACTGCTGGTGCTATACAAATGTCTGCAATAATATTAAGTGACCATTGAGCTTGCTAAGTGAATTATTTTTCTAAAGTTGAAGACATTGGGACTGCTTTACTAAATGAGTTGAGAATCTTCAATCGAAAACTATTTGAATATTTACTACAATCAACCAATCATGTGAAATGCATCTGCGCGTGATTGAGAAAGCAATTTTCTTTTTACACGATTAGATAATTGAAGTGAATATTCTCACAAGGGAGTTGAGGAACTTTACTCAAAAAATTGTGAGAATATTCACTTCAGTTATTCAATCGTGTAAAAAGAAAATTGCTTTCTCAATCGCGCGCAGATGCATTTCACATGATTGGTTGATTGTAGTAAATATTCAAATAGTTTTCGATTGAAGATTCTCAACTCATTTAGTAAAGCAGTCCCAATGTCTTCAACTTTAGAAAAATAATACTGTCAGTGAAAAATACAACCGGGGTCTATTTATTTAAAACTATGTCTGATAAGTTTCTAAAACTTTATAATATTTCTGGATGGAGGTTTTTAAAAGCTGCTTTACAAAGCCCAACTTTCCTAGTATGTTTAGTGACCCTCTAATTGGTGGGATAACTGTTTATAAAGCTGGCACAAATCAGCACCAGATGGACACAATAAAATCTAATGCATCCTTTTCTTCTAGAGTTAAGAACCTCTTTCTTTTCACACTGACCGGTGTAGGTTGGAGACAGAGCTGGTGCATTTGGCTATAATGTATACAAGTATCCTTCAGACTGGAAGGTAAATGTATAAATGAGAAGCAGCAGTGAGATCTGTGCAGGATAATGTTCCCCTCTGGCATAGGTCAAGCATCCCCAAAGTCATTCAGGAAGTGCTGGTCAGGCACTCCTCCAATGGCAGCCCAGGCCGAAATTATTTAGTACATTGTTTAGAGTGGAAACTACTTTAGGCTTTAGCTATTTAACTATTATCACATTGCAGTGGCTTTCCTAAGAAAATCTCTTGATAACATTAAATGAAGCCAAACAACAGCCATTAGAAGAATTTTTCTGCTGTTAAATAAACAGAGATGATCTTAAAGGGAAACTAGAACAGTTTAGAGGCAATTAGAATCACTTGTTTTCCTTTTTCAACTTTAAATATTTACATCTTTTTGTAAAAAAAAAAAAATCTTTATTTTTTTTCCAATAAACCCTTAAAAGGTATGGCCCAGGGTTGCCAACTTTCAGTAAATTTACAAACAGTTTGTAAAATCCGTAATTGTTGCATCTGTCCATGAATGTCAGTTACGGACATGCAGCCTACATGTCTGTAATAGACATTCAAGGACAGATGCAAAAAGTACGGATTTTACAAACTGTTTGTAAATTTACTGAAAGTTGACAACCCTGGTATGGCCCCCATATAAACACTGTTTTTTTAGAAGGGATTGTGGGCTTTCTAAGGCTTTGTACGCTGCGTTCATGTCCATAATTAAAGTGACACTATAGGTTCATTTTATTTTATTTTTTTAAATAACAAACATGTCATACTTACCTCCACTGTGCAGCTCGTTTTGCACAGTGTGGCCAGAGTGCCGTTTTCTGGGGTCCCCCGGTGGCTCTCTCGGCTCCTCACCGCATTAGATAACCCCCTCTGGGAAGCGCTCTCCCAAGGGAGTAACCTTGCGGGCACGCTCCCGAGTCCTGCATTCGGCGTCCATAGCTGCCGAATGCAGGACTCGCCCCCGACGCCCGCATCATTGGATTTGATTGACAGCAGCGGGAGCCAATGGCTGCGCTGCTATCAATCTAGCCAATGAAGAGCCAAGAACCCCGGGCAAAAATCCAGCGCATTCTCGACGCAGGACTTTCCAGGGCTCAGGTAAGTAAAACGGGGAGGGGATGGGGGGCCGGTAATAGTCAGATGTTTTTTCACCTTAATGCATAGCATGCATTAAGGTGAAAAAACAGGAGGGTTTACAACCCCTTTAAATATAAAAAAAATCTGCACCCGAAGAGATGCATTTAATGTGCTTAGAGTGTAAACGCACGTATACGTACGTACATGGATGCAAGAAGTGCACTCTGGAATTGAAAAAAAAAAGGTAGGAGGCTATAGAACTACAACTTTACGCATTTTACTGAACATTTACGCAGGAACTTTTGTGCCAGAGAAAACCTAATGGCACGCCACCTGCACTGGAAACGCCTCTGTATTTGAGATTTCCAAAGTAGCGCAGAGACTTTATTCCTGCGTTTCACAGGGCATGGCAGCCCATTCAAATGAATGGGCTGTCGTGCCCACGCAAACGGCGCCCCACGCGGCTGCATAGATATGAACCTTGCTTTAGTAGATCAACCCTATTGCTGCCTTTATTATGCCTGTCTCTAATTGGACTCTGTAAGGATCTGTAAACAGCAGAAGAGGGTAGTGTGAGTCACTCCTTATAAATCATGCAGCTGTGTGTGTCATGTAAGTTTCATATACTAAGCTAATTGTTTACTTAACAAATAATTACAAAAGTTCATATTAAATTGTAGTTTTAATCCTTAGTAAGTAAAAAAAAAAAGATATAAACATAAACACTTACACATTCCCTTTAATTAAAACCTGAGATGTTGTTAATTACTGCATCTGCAGTATCAGAGAGAACAAAGAACAGAGGGCTGGGTTCATGTCATGTTATTAAACTGCTTGCAAAAGTGCCCAAGATTGAAACAAGACAACCCAAAGCTAGTGATTTTCCACTGCAGATTACTCAGCGATGTTTAGTTAGCAACAAAAAAAAAAGTGAGTTCTGCAGTGCCTCAGCCTGATCTACATAACACTTATCATGACAGATTTAGGGTTACTTACCCTCCACTAGAGATGTGAGTAAAGTAACATTAGCAGCTTTACGTCTTCCAGCTGGAAGGTTTAATCCTATTTTGTCTAACTTTTCTCTCAACGACCTGCCACCATTTTTCGATTTCGCCCTGCACAGACAGAAACAAAAATATTAGGCAGAGAAATAAATGCAACTATCAGTCCATCCAGCTACAATCATCCTAATGCTCTGTGGAATGGCTTATTTATGCTGGCTACTGCAATGCAGTCAAACTGCCTTTCATTTTAGATGGTAACCAAGGGGGGTGATTTACTAAAGCTTGAGAGGGCAAAATCTAATGCAGCTCTTCATAGAAACCATTCAGCTTCCAGGTTTTATTGTCAATGCTTAACTAAACAAGCTGAAGTTAGAAGCTGATTGGCTACCATGCACAGCTAGCTGTACCCTGAACCATGCACTCTCCAGTTTTAGTAAATCAAACATTCAATGGACATTTCATCCAACTGACATACAAGTGGGACATGTTGAGGCTGGAAAATGATGGAGCAAAATGAAACAACCAATTAGAATCTTTGTTGGTGGCTATTGGCAACAGGTCCACATTTGTCCCAGTTTTTGGTTACACAGATTGAAAAAAGACACAAGTCCATCTAGTTCAGCCAATAGAAAACAATAGTAAAGAATTAATTATTTGAAAACCTCCACCTATACCCACAGTTGATCCAGCATGAGTAAAAAAAAAAAAAAAACTGAAAGCTTAGTAAATTTTACCCTAACAGTAGAAAGAAAATCCCTTCCTGATGCCTATAAGGGATCTACAATCTCTGGTGTTATTACATGGGGTTTGTGCTATTAATGGGGTTGATTTACTAAAACTGGAGCGTGCAAATTATGGTGCAGCTGTGCCTGGTAGCCAATCAGCTTCTAACTTCAGCTTGTTCAATTAAAGTGGTTGTAAACCCTGAAAAAAAAAAAAACCTGCAAGACAAAGGCATAATGAGCTAGTATGCATAGCATACTAGCTCATTATGAATTAACTACCTCACATCGAAGCCCCCCCTCCGGCCGGCGACATCTCTCCCGGGTATCGCGGCTTCGTCGCTGTGATTGGCCGGAGCCGCGATGGCCAATACTCCCACGCATGCGCTCGGGAACCGCCGGTAACGGACTGAAGCAATGGCACGTACGTGCCATTGCTTCAGTTTGCTTTAGTGCGCATGTGCCGATGACATCGGCACATGCAGGGGACAGGGGATATCTCCTAAACCGTTCAGGTTTAGGAGATATCCTGGGTAGCTACAGGTAAGCCTTATTATAGGCTTATCTGTAGCATAAAGTGGTTGTAAAGGGTTTACAACCACTTTAAGCTTGGACAAAAAAAAAAACTGGAAGCTAACTTGTTTCTATGCAGAGCTGCACCAGATTTGGCAATCTCCTGTTTTAGTAAATCAACTCCTATGTTAAAGTGGTTGTAAACCCACTTTGTAAACAAACACCTACAGGTAAGCCTAGATTAAGGCTTACCTGTAGGTGCATGAAATATCTCCTTAACCTACACGGTTAAGGAGATATTCGCATTTAAAACCGGCGCCGCTGACGTCACACGCATGCGCACTAGCGGGCCGGCTTAGTAGCCAGATTTCTGAATGGAGTTAGCCGGCCCGAGCGCGCATGCGTGTGACGTCATCACCGCTCCGGGGCCAATCACAGCGCCGGAGCGGCGATACACGGAAGGCAGAGGGGAGCGAGGTGGCGGCGGCGATGGAGGTGTCCGAGCACCGCTTCGGGGGCTTCGATCTCAGGTAAGTGATTCATAATGAGTTAGTATGCTATGCATACCAGCTCATTATGTCTTTATTTTGCAGGTTGTATAAAAATAAAAAAAAAGGCCAGGGGGGGTTTACAACCACTTTAATAGCCAGTTAAATTCTGTGCATTTAGGAAAACATCCAGCTTTTCTTAAAAAAAAAAAAAAATAGAACTTGTTCCTGGGGCAGTCTATTGCACATTTTCACAGCTCTTACTAAGAAGAAGCCTTTCCATATGCAGAGGATAAACCTTTCTTCCTCCAGAAACATAGAGCGCCACTTTTCCTTTGCAATGCCCTCAAAGTGAATACAGGCATACCCCACTTTTAAGTACACAATGGGGTTTATTTACTAAAGCTGGAAAGCGCAAAATCAGGCTCCCTTCTGCATGTAAACCAATGAGATTCTAACCCCAGCTTGTTCAATTAAGCTTTGGTAATAAAACCTGGAAGCTCATTGGTTTATATGCAGAAGTGAGCCTGATGTTGCACTTTACAGCTTTAGTAAATAAACCCCATTGTGTACTTAAAAGTGGGGTATGCCTGTACACGACCTCAGTTTGTAAATATACATCCATAGGTGTATTTTGTATGAAAATCACAGCAATTATTAAACCTCATGCATACAGTTTGATTTTAATTATGCAATGCTATGTTACTATATAAAATAAAACTTTTAGCTATGGAAGTACCTATTAAAGAGAATTGTGTAGTTTTTTTTAGTATACCCAATGCCCTCTCTGCTATGACTTTCCTAGCTGATGAGCACACCCTACACCAGCCTTCCATCTCCCTAGGACTTGAGCACAAGGATGTCACGTGGCTCCTCCTCTACTCCTTCAACACAGAAAACTTTCAGATAGGTTGCAACAAGATGCTAAGGCGGAATCTAATTGGTTTGCTGGGAAGAGGAATGTGTTGACATGGCTGCAGCCCAAGATCATCATTGCTCCAAAAAAAAAAAAAGAAAGAAAAAAAGTGACCTATCCTGACCTAGAGAGATGAAGCCTCCTCTCACATTCTCATTCATGTAATTTACAGAAACATATGAATGGCTTCATAGTTATTGGGTGTAGACACAGAAAATGGCATTAGGCTCAGTGTCTAGGACATCTCTAAAGGGCATCAGAGGAATCAGATTACTTTAGAGGAAAAAGAAACCAAAGACTTATACATTGACAGGAGATGTAAAAAAAAATATATACTAAGGTATAAAAATCCTACCCAGGTAGCAAGCTCAGGTCCAAATAGACTATAAGGCCTGTTGGTAGCATTAATAGGGCCAGGTGTCATTCATTCTGACTTGCAGCTAATCACGAATCTAATTACATGCAAAATGAGTTCTGTCCATATCAGAACGAAGTCATTTAAGAACGAATTAAGTGGCATAACTGTGAAAGGGATACTGTAATTACAAGTGATGAAATGATTGCCTATATTCCACAATGCATAAATGGAGCACAAAGTTACTAATAACACACAATCATGTACAAATGGAACTGATGCCACAGCCATACACTGGAAGCACCTACACACAGGAGCGATAATTTGGGAATAATTGATCAGAATTGGAATCATCAAATTAGAGGCTAGCTATTTAAATTGGAATAACTACGGGTTCCGAATATATATATAATACACTTGATGTATTACCGACAATTATTAATACATATTTTTCATAGAATTACTGATAGTTTCATATCAATCAATTAAATGTTATTTAAATGATCATAACTATGTGTCAATATGTGATCGTTATTATCCTTTTACAATTTGTAACTATTCTCTTTATTACTTCTAATTAATCATTTCATAAAACTGTATAGGTTGGTTATCAAGGGAAAGTAGCTTGGATTTTTTATTTATTTTTTTCATTATTAATTTACCTAGTAAGATCAATAGGAAATGTATATTTATAAGCTGGATTGGGCTGGGGTAAATAGTAAATAACAGGCAAACTGCTGTGTGACTCCTGTGTGTTAGCCATTGTATGGTACACACTGGGCTTGATTTACTAAAACTGGAGAGTGCAAAATCTGGTACAGCTGTGCATGGTAGCCAATCAGCGTTTAACTTCAGCTTGTTCAATTAAGCTTTGACAGAAATCTGGAAGCTGATTGGTTTCTATGCTGAGCTGTACTAGATTTTGCACTCTCCAGTTCTAGTAAATCAACCCCACGGAGTTTATGGAAAATGCAAAATCTCCATTTAGCTGCCCTTGTGAAATCACTTGCACTTAAATGGCCCGATTTTGTGTGTTTATCTAAGAACAGTAGCTGTGGTCTTGTTTGTGGACTCAGGTTCAAGTGTCATATCCCTTCCCAAAATCTTTACCACCCCAAGACACGAAATTATAGATTAATGGAGATAAATATTTTGCTAACCTGCTCCATTAATTGCTCTCCTCTATATAAGGCAATCAGCATATTTGTAGGCTGTATCTCCTCCCATGTGTTCCTTCTCTGTCCTTACATGCACATCCAGCTGCAGCCTGACACAGAATGAACCTGACTCCATGTACAATCCCTTTATAGTAAACAGGCTGACCAAGTCATAGCCTGGGCTCACTTACTCTATTATATACTGCAGGCTGGCTGGGGTCCCTGACTAGAGGTGTATTTTATGCATTGAGAAATAAGATCGTTATATCATCAGTCCTGGAAATTGTACACTAGATTTCTGTAGGACTCTAAAATTCCAAGAAATGTTTAAAAGACATTAGTGTCTATATATTTTTTTTTTATTTATTTATGTATTTTTTTTTATTTCCTTTTTATTTCCTTTTCTTTCTAACTTATAAATAAAGAGCTTAAAAAAAGACATTAGTGTCTGATATATGGAGAGTTTCATTATATTTCAAATTATTGGCAGATATCATGTATCCAGGAGTTCACTTACTTATTCACACAATCATAATGGGCTGCAGCTGTGGGGTCGATTTACTAAAGATTTCTCAGGGAAGTTGCACTTTGCAATTGATGTTGCCCCAGAGCTATGCTGACTTCCAGCATCCAGTCACATCCTCGCACATGATTGGGTTTTGTTTGCAAAGTGAATGTTCCCCTCATTCCCTAAGCCCTGGGCAAAGTTTCCTTGCAAAGTGAACAGCCTATTTCAACCCCTATGCGACAGGGCTCTATAGCAAAACCACTGAGTGGCCCCTTTGTCTCTTTGATCCCCAAATTCATAACAATTCCTTTGGTGGCACAGATTACTAATTGCTTTGGAGGATGTTAAATTTAGGCATAATTTTAAGCTCAGCGTTTAGGGGAAGGAAAAAAGGTTAGTTTGCATTTTTCTGCCAAAAAAAATAAAAAAAAACTGAACTCTCCCAAACGAGTCTACATTGTGTACAAAAACGCCCTATATTAGCATTTTGTTTTGTTTTTCTTCCAGAGAAACTGGCATTTAAAAAACAAAACAAAAAAAAAAAACAATGGAGCCTGATTATACACTGTCCCCCAGGCTATTTGTAAATATTAATTTTATTGCCTTAGATTTACCGGATGTTTTTGCCAGCTGTAATAATAACTGTGCAGCCAGACACCCCTGGCCCCCTTGCACTTTTGGGCCCCAAAGCAACTATATGGCCTGCAATGGGTACAGATACACCCTTAACCATACTCTAAAAAGAAATACTTTTCCATTATAGCCTATTTCTTATATCATATATGAACGTAAAGACATGACATACACATAAATACGTCTTTTTATGCATTAATATATATATATATATATATATATATATATGTATATATCAATCACGTGTATATATATATGATATATATACACATGTGGGAAAAACACGTGATTGATATATACATATATATATATATATATATATATATATATATATACACACACATGTGGGAAAAACACGTGATTGATATATGTACATATACATGTACTAGATATGTTTATATATATATATATATAGATATATAAAAAACATATATATATATACATGTTTATATATAAATCAATCACGTGTTTTTCCCACATGTGTATATATATATATATATATATATATATATATATATATATAAAAAACATATATATACATGTTTATATATATAAACATATATACATGTTTATATATATATATATATATATATATATATATAAACATATCTAGTACATGTTTTATATATATATATATATGTATATATATATTTATTTATATATTAATAAATATATATATATATATATATATATATATATATATATATATATATAGTACATGACACATGCAATACTGTACATGGCACTTCAGATCCAAGGTACAATGAGCATCTTACCTCCTGAGCACTCCTCCCAATAGAGAAGCATTGAGGCACTCGGGTGGGGATAGCCTTCTCTGTACTTCTGCCACTGTCACCTTGTACTTTGATGTTGAGCTTAGAAGAGACAGGCGTCCAGGAACTGAGCAGAAAACTTCATTCGGATTCACTACTCCACCGAAGAGATTGTCTTTGTTGAGAGAGAGGGACGACACTGCATTGTTATTGGATTTAGACAATGAGACAGGCCCTGAAAAGAGAAGGATGACAATGATGCCAGGAAACTAGGAGGCCTGTTTTAGAAGCACACACCTGTGTTCTGGGGGCCACAAGAGGCTTTCTCTTTGCAAATCAGCCCTTTTCAATAAAACCTGTCAAGTCATGGCACCCAGACACAGGTGAGTCACTCATTTAAAGTAGGTGAAAGAAAGCAAGGACTCTCTTTACTGCCTGGCCATTGCTGTTTATGAAATAAGCATTTAATTCTATAGATCTAGAGTTATTCTTATATGTATGTGCAGAAAACAAAAAAAATCAGTTTACCTTAAACACATGCTAATGATACATTAAAAAAAAAAGAGCAAAATGATACTGCTATATAATACATTATAATATTATACAGTCTATGCCATTATGCCATGGGCTCTTCTCTGACTGCAGCCCTCCAGCAGCTAGAAGGGTTAACATGGCCAGCACACAGACAAGAAAGCAGAAAGGTCCTTAAGCGCCACAGTGAGGCAGAAAGTGGCAGTTGGACTGCACAATGTCTAGTTGAGGGAAATGGCTGTCTGATTTAATTACCGATTAAAGTTAGATCGTTCAGTAGTATAATACCCCCCACCCCCCCCCCCCCCCCAACACAACCCCGTCCGATGCATGAGCTTCTATCTCACAAGACATCACTGATTTCAGCCTAATATTTAAAACAAGACCTCAGCCACTTTCCTAACTGCCATTAAGGTATAAGCAAAGTGAAGGTGAAGCATTTCTACAAACACCGCATGTATTCTTTTTTCCTCGACCTCCTTTAAAAAA